>JAJLWG010000005.1:556741-578435 GCA_030570615.1 Tortispora mauiana
CCCCCCCCCCCCCCCCCCCCCCCCCCCCCCACGCACACTTCGAATGACATTGTAAAATTCAATTTTTAATAATAAGATAGACAAAAATAAACAGAATGCTATCAATTGTCTTTACAATTTATACATCATAAGTTATCAACCAAAAAAGACGGGCTCGGCCGGGAATTGAACCCGGGACCTCTCGCAATTAAGCTCAGGAGTTAGACCCTAAGCGAGAATTATACCACTAAACCACCGAGCCACTATTTGGTTGATAGCATAATTCGTCGTGCTTTGATAAAGCGCTCAGTGTAATAATGTCTCAATAGATAAATTATCCGCACGTCACATATTGTTAACTACTCGAAAAAACAACAAGATATATTAAATGTGGTAGATCATAAATCAGGAATAGTATCTGCCACATTAGCAGCATACTCCAACATCAAAAAGTTAATCTTGTCAATTCTGCTGACATGGTTGCGAGCAAATACCACTTTGGTGTAAGGTTCGATTACATCGAGGTTCTTTGAAAATATGGATTCAGGACATTCTGGAGCCAAGATTATTGCTTTCAAAGCCGGTAGCCTGTAAACAGTTAGCCAAAAAAAAACCCACAAGTACCCTTGCTTAAGTTGGAAGCATTTCTTGTACATTTCTTCGGCACATGCCTTCTGTACCTGTTTGATCCAATCGTCCGTTGAATCCGGGAATAAATATTTTTTGACAGATTCCATTTGTTCGTCATAAAGCTTCAGTATTTGAGAACTCACGTGGCTCTTGTAATCAAAAGAATTCGTTTGAGAACATTCACATTTGCCTTGGGCATGAATACCTTTTCGGTTAATTGGATCAACACCAAAACAAGGCTCCACTTCTGGAATAACTTCTGCGACTTCTTCAGGATCATAGCTCGCTATGTTAGCAAATTGACCGTTGGATCCTGAATTTGGCTCAGAGTCGGATTCACTACCGGATTCACTACTTAAGGAAGAATAGTAAAACCGTCGAAATTGGTTATTAAGACCGCCACCGGTACATGCGATCACCGAGTATTTTCCTGCTGCATCGGGAAAGGATTTAACATACTTGGAATGACCGTCGTGAAAAACGTACTTAGGTCTAATTCCACGATCATAGAGAACTTTGAAAGCGAACTGGACTGTTTTCTTTATGACATCTGGTTCTTCATATTGAAGAATTTCTGGTATCCAACCATGCCCAATCGGTATGCAAGACCCCTTATACTCGCAAAAAAAAACGCAACTAATATGCTCGTGTTTCTTGCCTACTCCTGGTTCAATGAATACTGCCATGTTTTCAACGCCTTCAGCGATAAGCGGTTTCAGAAGATTTTCATAAAGACAGATAAAAGCCTCTTCCAGAGCAACACCATATTGGTCTTCAGGAAGCATATCATAGTCGGGGGTATCCTCATCACTGTGAAGCGAGCCGACTTCACGTTTTCCATTGGTACACTCTGAATAAGTCCGTTCGAAGCGTTCATTAGAAGCTTGAGCTTCATCTTCTAAAGTTCTGACAGTATAACCGCGTTGTTCTTCGGTGTATTTTCGAGCCGACACTAAAGGCAGCTCGGAGTCGCGAAGCCAAACATAGTCTTTCTGCCGATTTCGCAGATTCGTTAATTGAGCCAGAGTCATATTACAGGAAGCTTGTTTAAGTTCAGGATCCGTGGAGCTCTTCAGTGCTTCAAGTAGCTTCTTCGGACCGAGTGAAATATTCTTGCGAATAAAACGATTAATGCCTGGAACATCCTTATTTTGAGGTGAGTGTGGAGGAGTATGGTATTTGTGTAAATAAGCACAGTCAAACAACTTGAGGTGTCTCAAATATTTAACCGTAAGCTGGCTTTCTTTACAGGGGTACTTTTTCCAAATTTCTTCGTCATCGTCTGGAAGTGCGTCCAGGATCTTTGAAGGGATATTTTGAGAACAAGAAAAGGCGTAGCTCGCGCTATTGTCACGGTAGGACGTTGATCTGAGTACGAACTTGAAGCCAGTTTCTTCTTGAATACTATCGCGGATATGCTTGTAGACATATGCTAGTAGTTTCTTGCGATCTTCTGGCGAAAATTTCCCGTCATGTCTGAGTCTTTTACGACTGCTATACTCGTTATCGGCATAGCTATCATAATCGTCGCCGTCTTCACTGTCGTTTTCCACTTCGTCGTCCTCAGGAAGTTCGTCTTTGTTACTCTCAATAATGAATTTCGTGTAAGGAAAGTCTTTTTTAGACTTATCTGCCAGGGCGTCAAGAAACTCGTTGAACAACAGCGGTTCCTCATTGATTTCGTTATGCATTCTAAATGAGGAGAACCTATTTGCAATAAGTTCATGGTTCGATAACGTCATAAGCTGGCGACCTCGTTGTGCGCGCTTGCGCTCGCGTGCAGCGCGTCTGCACTGCGCGCAGGTCCGGTGTAGTCCCACAGGACCATCCGCACGTGTCATCTGTACTTTGCATTGCGAGCACAGTTTATATTGTACACTATTCATTATACCACTACTCTTACGGGTCACAGCCGGATCTTCTAAAACACTGAGATTGGAGTCCATTAGTAATCGAGTAAGAAGCAAGCCACGATGATCGCTAAACTTGATGGTGGTGTCGATTTCCATAGCAACCAACCGATTGCCTGCCTCATGCAGTCTCTCCACCCGCCGACCTCCCCTCCATCTATCTAACCACCTTCCGGCATCTAGTCGCATCTGATTATTGAGCTTACCTGTTGCTCAAACCCATAGCGTGTGTTTGCATCAGGTGGACCTTTGTGAGAGTTTCTTATTCAAGTCTCTAATACGGCGGTAGCTGCGCGCTTGTAGAAACATGCCTACGCCTTCTATCGTACTTACTCCGGCTGAGAAAAGCCTCTTTGCACAGCTATTCCGCACCGCCGATACCGACGGCGTGGGTGTGGTTACTGGCGATTCTGCAAGATCTCTCTTCGAAAAGTCCGGTCTTTCGCCTCTGCAACTAGGTGAGATATGGCAACTCTCCGATACCGAGAACGCCGGATTCCTGACCCAATTGGGCTTTTCTATAGCATGTCGTCTAATCGGTCATGTGCAGCACGGCAGGCCTATTAGATCAGACCTTATATCTTCTCCCGGGCCGTTACCTCGTTTTGACGGTATTACTCCTTCTCTAACAACCGCGCCGGCTGTATCCAACGCTGCTGCATCTTCGGCTTATAGGAATTCTCTCATGGACCCAGCCACGGATGCTCGATCCGCCATTCCTCCTCTAACCTCAGCTGACAGGTCTCGATTTGCATCTCTGTTTGAGCGTACAGCTCCGAATGGTATTCTTTCTGGTGATAAGGCTCGTGAGATTTTTCTCAAGGCGCGCTTATCACCAGAGGTACTGGGTCAAATCTGGAATCTCGCTGACTTGAAGCAACGAGGCATTTTAGAGAAGTCGGAATTCATCGTCGCGATGCACCTCATTCAAAATTGTCTGAATGGTTCTTTAAAATCTATACCTAATGCTATACCGCAATCGATTTATGCTGCTGCTGAAGGTGTAGTCAATCCTGAACCTGTCGTCGACTTGTTTAATACTTCTCCAAAGGCTTCGAATGCTAAGCCTCCAGCACCGAATCCAAGACATTCTATGGCTTCACCTATTGCCTCGGAAGTGGTACAATCTTCTGATCGTAACAATTTTACTAAGCCGCTTTCTTCTGAGGCCACATTTGCGGAACCACTTCCCGTGCCGCTTTCTGCCCGAGATCGATCCCGCTTTCAATACATCTTCAAATCTCTTGACACTAACCATTCCGGTCAAATTGGCCCTAACGAAGCGGTACCATTTTTGAAGAAGTCAAACTTGTCTGATGCTATCCTGGCACAAATATGGGACTTGTCTGATAGGCACAACACGGGTACTTTTGACCAGGATGATTTTTGCGTTGCAATGTACTTTGTTGAACAAGCTCTGCAAGGTAAGCCCCTACCATCTTCTATTGCAGAAGTATCGCCCAATATTGCTCATGAAAAACCTTCGTATCAAGCCTCAACCTCTCCGGTTGCACCTATGATCCCCCCTGCTGCCCGTAAGAAAACTACTTTGGATGAATTGTTCGATTTAAATGATGCGTTTAACTCTTCTCCGAGTTTGCAAAATGATTTCACTGGATCATCTGCCAATTCGCAACCTCCAGCTGGAAGAGCATCGTCGAATGTTGTATCACCAAGGGGCTCTGTTTTTGTTCCACAATCCTCATTTGGACAACAAATGGCTGCAAACATCAAAAAGGTACCTATGGAATCATTTGAATCTGTTGCAGCATTAAGCGAATCTTCTACGGCCTTAAATCCAGTTGTTACACCTGTTGAGGCTCCTGAAGCTGCATCTAGCTCGACTGTTGTCTCTGTACCTACACCTACACCTGCACCTGCACCTGCACCTGCACCTGAGAAGAATCTTCTTGATTCTACAGATGATGTAGCAGTTCCGCAGGAAGCAACCGCTTTAGCTAATCTTGGAAATCAGGTTTCGTCTCTAAAGAGCCAAACTCAGGGTCTTGTAAGTAAACGCTCCACCCTGGAAGAGTCTGCCAGTCTGGCCAGCAAGGCCAAAAACGAAATTGAGACGAAATTATCTCAGTTGCGGCAAATATATGATGCTGAGGTGATAAAAGTGCAAGAGGCAGAGACTCGATTGGAACAATCACGCAAAGAAACATTGGATTTGCGTCGCGACTTCTCTGTATTAGAAGCTACATATCATGCTTTGCAAGCACGTCACCAGGAAACTTCATCTGCACTGGAATTGGACCAAAATGAAAATTTGGCCCTTAAAGAGAAAATCAAGGTGACCAACGAAGAGATTTCTCGTCTTAAAGTTGAGCTTGAAAAGCTGGAAAAGGAGTCGCGACACGTTAAAGGATTGATTGCTATCAACAAGAAGCAATTTGCTACTGTGGAGGGCACTATGGCTTCTTCTCAAGCGGAAGCTGCCACTTTACGACATGAGATAGAAGATGCCCAGAAAGAATTATCCTCTTTCAAGAATAACAAAGAGATATACGCCACGGACACTGGTGCTTCTTTTGTAAAGTCACATCCAAGCTCATCTCAAGATAACATTCTCTATCGTGTAACTGACACTATTGAAAGCGAAGGACTGAATTTACATGCTGAAAGTGAGACTGAAGATGTAGGTGAAAATGTATCGCGTTCTGTCAATGCTGGTAATATTGCCGCGACAATGTCATCTTCGTCTTCTACCGGACCAAGTCTAGATACCAACATTTCTTCACTCCCTCCTCCTGATGCCAGCACAGGATTTTCTTCATCAATGATGCCATTAGTTACCGGAGTTTCTAATGCCAACTCTGTATCATTTGCGCGTTCTGGATCTGTTTCGTCTTCTGTCCAAAACAATGCACCATTATCGGTGCGCGGTGACATTGATACGTCCCGACCTATAACTCCTGAGTCTAGCGTTACAAATACGGCTCATGTGGCATCATTAGCCGATGCATCTGAAACCAATGAGGCGCCATCTGATGTGTTTTCTACGCAAGCTGCTGCTTCAGGCTCAGAACAGCATAGCCGGGCGGCGTCTTCTCAGGATAGTAGAGCTTCATATGAATCGTTTGAGCCGGTCAATCTACCTGGAACCTTCCCGGGATCTGAAGATGATTATAGAAAGGCTGAGAGCGGTATGGTTCATGCCAGTGTGGGGGATGTATTTAACGATCCTGTTGTGGATACACATGATTCTACTGAAAAGCCCGGGTCTTCCGCCACTCTTGAAGCCTCTGAGATCGAAGCGTCGTCTTTACCTCCTATATCTGAAAGACTATCGATCAATGAAGAGTTCCCACCTATACATGAATTAGAAATTGATGAGTCAGACAGCGAAACAGAGGATGAAGCTGACGATTTGTATTCAGAAAGCCCTGATGCCCCAGCATTAGAACCTGTCCCTGATACGGTGAAAGAGGGCGGCACTGGAAGTGATATAGTTTCAGACTCTAATAAGGATATGACTCAATTGCAGCAGTTTGTTTTAGACTCTTCTTCTGCCACTGCTACTCCTGCCGAGCCTGATTCTGATGTGATTCATTCTCCTGTTCCTGTGCACGCCTCTCAGTCTCTATCAGGTATCAACGGTCTAGATTTGGATCGCGCCAATGCTGCTAATAATAACGTTGTGGAAACGCCTAGAAGTGCAACTGATACGCCAGATTTTGACGATGAATTCAGCGGACTTCAAGATGCTACAGAGGAAGCAGAAGAGGCCAATTTGAGTGCCGACATTTCCTACGACATGCAAAACGAGGAATCCGTATTTGGAGATTTCAATGCATTTGCCAAACAGAATCTTGCGGGACTAGATGTTGAAAAAATTCAGGAAAGCACAGATGGTAAAGACGAATGGGATGAGATTTTTGCTGATTTCAGTAAACCCGGGGCGGAAGCTGCCATAGAAGACGTGGCGCCTATTGAAGTTACTCCGCAAAGAAGTGGGCCGTTGGGCGAGTTGTTATCCATGGGCTTTAAGGAAGAAGCCGCGAAGGCGGCTCTGGATGCTCACGGCGGGGATCTGGCTCAAGCTACTAACTATCTTCTAGACAGCTAGCGGTGGGATATCTATTATTACTTTAGAGCTAGAGTAGTTTTGTAAGAAGATGCAGAGAGTCATTGTATTTCCGATACGTGATCAGGTTCGTGGAAAGTAGGGGAGCAGTGTGCTAATTTGACTCTTTTATAATTTCTACCTCGAAGAGAGAGCTTCTGAAGCCATGCAAAAAATTGAGGAGCAATAAAGACGTACGCTGATATGGCGACGAGAGCAACTAGTGCGATTATAGATGTGAGTGATCTGGGCATGAGACCAAAGAGTAGTGGGTCGAAAGCAATGTCGAACGTTAGTAGCTGAGGCACAGTGGATAAAGAGAGATTGAATGGTACATATGTGGGTGTAAAAGTCAAGGTTAGCATATTATCGTCAGATTGGACTTGTAAGTCGCAGGGCGGAAACGCTGGTAAACTAACACGCAGGGAATAGCGGTTCGTGGGAATGCGATCTGTAGCGTAGCGACGCACTACTGGCCTAGGCAGATACACGTCAGTCATGTTAGGGTCTATCAGTGCGTTATCAGGATAGGAGGTGTTATCATAGTACACACGCTTATCATAAGTCAGCGAAACCACGTCTGTGAATGTCAAAGGATATACTGCAGCCAAAGAAGGGCTAACTTTGATCGGGAAAATGGGGAAGTTATTGGGCGGCAACAGGGCTGGAGTGTCGCTAGAAGTACCAACAAACTCCACGGCAATAATCTCGGTGTTTGCTAAAACACAAGTGATAAATATCGGCCCCAGAAGCAGCATTTTCGTGGGTATGCCAAAAATTAAGAAGGTGAAAATGACGAAAGATAAAGGTGAAGCGACATGAGGTGGGAGTTTGGTCTTCTAGAAATCGTCAAACCATGTCTGTAGACGAAGCAACATTTGTGCGTGCGTATATAAGCCTCTTGAACAATAAATCTATTGGCTCGAATATATTTGATGGTGGAGCACCGGAAATCTTGCCGCCGTTAGACGGCATGAAATCGCAGGCGACCGGCCAGGGGACCGATGACCAGCTGGTGTCAGTCACTGTGAAGACGCTGCGGCCGCCTGTTAAGTCCACAGAAATAACTGTGAAGCCCACAGACACTGTGTTCTATTTAAAGGAACAACTGAAAAAGGTGGCTGGCTTTGAGAATGTTCTCAAGCTGTTGATTAAGGGAAAGGTTCTAAAAGATTCGATGCAGATCAGGGAGGCGTATGATGGCACGTCCACAATCATAGCGATGTTAAGTGCTATTCCGACAGCTAGCGAAACGACTGCACAATCTTCTGCAGCACAGTTTGAAATGACCGACAAAGTCTGGAGCGAAATTCGCACTTGTCTCATCAACTCAGATAATGTTCCGAACAACGCTGTCGATTATGTACTGCAGCGATTGAAGCAAAACTGGTGACAATTGGTTCTCAAAAACATGATCCATGTATTTGATGATCTATTTACAGCATACTTATAGAACAATGAACCCCTGGAATGTGATTTAACATACTTATAATTTGCTGCAAGCTCTGTAGCCTGTAGAACTGCTGATGTGATCGTTGCTATGAGATAAGCCGTACACGGAGATCGATATTAATACTGACCGTTAAAGTACTCCATACCATACAACTTGTAATGTTCAATTTGCACGCCTTCTATAATCCTAATCAGAAGTTTCACGACTATTTCCGATGCTATCCGATATCTATGATGGCTGGCCCGTCGAGAGAGTCGCTGAACTACGGTGGTAAAATCATCTTACCACCGAGCGCACTGGATAGATTGTCTCGCCTCAATATTACGTATCCTATGCTGTTCGAACTCAAGAACGAATTCTCTGGAAAGATCACATATTCTGGCGTTCTTGAGTTCATAGCTGAAGAGGGGAGGGTTTATTTGCCTAACTGGATGCTTAGATCTTTAGGGCTAGGTTCTGGTGAACTCATAGTCATCGAATCTGCGACTTTAATGCAAGGTTCGTTTTTGAAAATACAGCCTCAATCAACTGATTTTCTCGATATATCTGACCCAAAAGCTGTATTGGAAAATTCGCTCAGGAACTTCAGTACACTCACTGTTGACGATATCTTTGAAATATCTTATAATGATCATATCTACGCTATCAAAGTGCTAGAAGTAAGACCGGAATCTGATTCGCACTCGATATCGGTCGTGGAGACTGACATAGAAGTTGATTTTGCCCCGCCTGTGGGCTACGTCGAGCCAAATACTGCATCTAGCGTCTCTGCAGCCGCTTCGCGCAGTATGACGCCAGCAATTAACACGCCTGGCGCCATGGCTGCCACAATAGGATACAACGATATGCTGGCTTCTGCTTCGCAGTCTTCTCTCTCGTCGTTTCAAGGCCAGGGCCAGCGGTTGTCTGGCCGATCACGATCCGTTATACCTTCACCGGCGCCCACCGATGCTAAACCAGCTACCGCAACTACACATCTACAAGCCGATAGCACGCCTCTGCCTCTCAATTTGAGCTATGGAACTTTCTTTTTCGGGTTTCCGATAATCCCTGTGCCAGCTGAAACGGACAACGATGATACTCCAGAACTGTCTGAGCCCCAAGTGTTTGCAGGCGTTGGCCAGAGCCTGCGGGCGAGTCGTAAACGCAAAGAGAGTGGTGAACAGTCGAGAAGAGTTCGCCAGCACTCCGCAGACGCTATCGAAGTTGATTAATGGATAATACACGATGTCAGTCACGTTAGCAAATGTACACCCTGCGAACTTTATTTCCCGATACGGAAACTATCATCAGGAACGTGCGCAACACCTGTTTCCCCATACATCCAACATTATCTCTCCTACCCTTTGCCCCGTCATTCGCCTACAACACCGTTCAACGATAACAGGGGCACCAATCCGTATAGACCTCGTTTCAATTTTTTTTTAGGAACTGATAAATCAGTACGTTCTCCATTGTGGTTCATTCAGTATTGTCATTCCGATCGCACTTAGGATAAGAGAACCCACCCTTGTCACGTCTACTTGACCTCGTAGTTTTCTATAGCAGTGGGTAAAACCCGTGTTTTTCCGCCATATGAAAGTAAGTAAATTATCGCCTCCCGCAAACTTTCGAAATAGATACTAACAAGAACCCAGTACGTTGAGCTGCGTGATTTAGACATAATCAATCAGGCGTTGAGATTCGATGCCCCGGATTGCCGAGTCAAAGGAGGTTGTGATCTGTATACTACCAAATCAGCCGGTAACGATAAGAAACTGTATAAGGCTATCGATGAGCATCTAGACAACCTGCGAGATAATGATGTTGGCCAGCCTATCGTTTCTCCTCCAGGATCACTGAATGAGTCCACAATGGATAGCTATCTTCTGGGATCCAGCTTAACTTCTTTAAGCAGCCGGAGAGGAAGCCGATCCTCGGATTCCGGACCCGCGAGCAACGAACTTTCTGCCTCTGTTGGCTCATCTCCATTTGGGCCGTTGGACCAAGTTTCGTCTAGGAGAACTTTCGCATATCTCATTGCTGTCCTGAATGCCTCGCATCCCGATCATGATTTTTCGACGCTACGGCCTGTGGACTTCAAGCGCGAACGCAATGTTAGTCAAGTGATTAACGCATTCAATAATGCACTGTTTGGTCTTGGCATGCCTGTACCACCGACTCTATGGGACATCGTAGATGACCATATTGATTTGAAAGAATCCGCAATCTATTCATACCAGCCTTCAGCATCTTTTCTAGCAGATGAACCATCGACTTTATGGTCTATGATGTGGTTCTTCTTTAACAAGCGACGGAAACGTGTTGCCTATATCTACTTAAAGACAGTTCGTTTACATTCGCCACTGTACGCAAAGCATCCGGAAGGAGATGATGCCAGTATAAGTGATGCAAGCGGGTACGAACTGAATAACTATGAAGATGGAGTCGTTGGTGACCTTGAAATGAACTGATTTGTGTACTTTTTCTTGTATGAATATGATGTATTAATTTTTGCTACATTTAGTTCGTATTAGTTGTCGCTGGGGTCTTGAGATCCTCCAATACAAGATACATATATATTATATATACTATCAGTGTCATGATCGAACCCCTTGACGTCGGGACCCTAAAGTATACTTCATGAAATTTCTGGAGAGATTCTTTTTCACGCTTAACTTTTGAGCGCCGATAAACGAGTCAATGGCTACTTTAATAGCACGATCAATATCACCTGCTGAAACGTACTCCGACAGCCTCATCCGTGCAAATGCCTCAGCACATCTCAGTATCGATTCCAGATGTCTCACTGTAATTGGAAATGCACCAGTAGCCAATGACTCGCGCCGCATGTCCGCATATACTCGAGAAATTTTATCCTCGTCGATTTGCTGAAGCTTTGGCGTAACTCTAGTTCTCGCATAGTAGATATATTTCATTAGCAGTTTCTGATCTATAGGAGAACGAGGCTGCGGTGCGGAGTCGTCAGTAATATCTTCATCTTCGTTATCCAAATCTTCTAAATTCTTCCTAGCCGGGTGCGATCGCTCATGAGAAGCAACAACAAACGACGCCAATCTCTGATCGGCTGTCGGATTCGAAATATCCTTCACCACGCAAAGAATATCAAAACGAGACAAAATCGGTTCAGTCAAATCAACATTCTGTGAGAATGGGATCGTCGAATTGTAGTGTCCCATCTTAGGATTAGCTGCAGCAATAATACCACACCGCGCTTGTAATGTGGTGACAATTCCTGCTTTCGATATAGAGATTGACTGTTGTTCCATGGCTTCGTGAATAGATGTGCGGTCTTGGTCATTCATTTTATCAAACTCATCAATTAAACACGTGCCCTGATCTGCTAGTACTAAAGCGCCACCTTCCAAGGTCCACTCATTGGAAGCAGGATCTTTTCTTACAGATGCGGTTAGACCCACAGCTGAAGCACCTTGCCCAGTGGCAAAAACTGATCTATATGCCGTCTTTTCAGCATACTTAAGGAATTGAGACTTTGCTGTCCCGGGGTCACCGAGTAGCAATACGTTTATATCTCCTCTTATCGAATGCTTTCCATTGACATTCTTTGAGACGCCACCAAAAAGAGAGCAAGCAATAGCAGTTTTGATGTCTCGGTGCCCATAAATAGACGGCGCTATAGATGATATAATTTTGTCAATTATATTCGGGTCCTTAGACAAGTTTTTAATCTCTTGCTCATCAGTAGCAGTACATGCAATTTTTTCAGACCGTCCTTCGCCACGTAGAATCAAGTTTGCTTCAATTGCAGTTGCAAACACTGGGAATCCATTCTTAGCATTCAGGTTTCCATCATATATATTCTTGTATATGCCAGTTATATCAAGCTCATCGCCTGGTTTAGCTGAGTCGATGAGATCAGCCAGAAGAATGACTTCTCTATGTCGAGGCAATCTGCCTGCTGGAACACTTCCAGGGGATTCTTGAAATGTTATCTTCTGATAATTTGAGTATACTGTTTGTTGAGTATTAACGAGGAAAGGTCCGCGTGATTCACAAACGTGGCAAAATGACGGTTTAACTTCATCGTGGTCAGAATCCTGAAAAAAGGGCCCCAACACAGCATGACACTTCTGACAATCAAATTTAATGTATTGCAGTTGTGGGAATACGTTAGATCGACGTGTTACAACTCCGGATACGCGTATGAGAGTGTTGAGTTGCGCTTCTCTAAGGTCACGGAGGCTGTAGCTAACTGGCAAATCCGATACGCGGACATGGATTTGCGAATGAATGCGTTCATAATCAGGGTAGTAGAATTTGACGACATCCATTGCAACTTCATCAAAGATGCGTAAAATCTGGCTAGGAGCATCAACAAGAAAATATGCCAATACTGCTCTAGATTCAGCTAGATGACTGTATGAAATAACCAATGATTCAGAGTTCTCAGCTCCTAAGTCAGTGATACGTGCACCGTAAACCGATTGCCCATTTTGGTCAGTATATTCCAGAAGGAATCTATGAAACTGAGTAGAAATTCCACGAGCGACAGAGGGTACTGAAATCCATTCCGGGAGGTTGGTCGCTTTAACATCTGCCAATGCTTCTAAAGACATTTCTTCATTCTCTGCATCAAACTCCATATCTAAATCACTGTCGTCTTCGTAAGCAGCTCGTCTTCGGCGTCGTGTTGTAGGCGGAGCTGCATCATCGTCAAGCTCGTCAAACATTGTCAAACCCTGTCTGCGCATCATTACGCGGTCGCGAATATTTAGTACTTGATCAACTTCACGCCTTTCACGAGCGCTCAATTCTCGATGTTCAGTGTTGTCATCAATATATCGCGCTGATAAATTGTAATGGTCCCGAGAATTATCTGAATTGTAATCCTTTTCGAAATCGTCCGCAAAAAGATCTTGACCGTCTCTCTCTTCGGCGCGCTCATCTTGTGCGTCTAAAGCATCCAAGTCAGACAGTTCTTCAGCAACGATATCGTCTTCATATAAATCGTCGTCAACAGAGACATTCTCTACATTGTGCCTGTACTGTTCAGCGATCGGTGATGAATTATTAGTAGGGGACTCAGGAGGGGTACTGGCAATTCGGCTTCCGTCACCCTCGGATGGTGATGCTGATCTTTTACGCGCAGACATTTGCAATTAACAAAAGCGAGTGTTGGTCTTAGAATATAATACAAAGAAGAAATTGCCCTTGTAGGAGTTAAAAAATCGCGAAAAGCATAACACTGCAGGGGTTAAATGAGAAATAACGTGCAGAACGCGAAAATTAAAACTCTAAATTTTCTCCTCTAAATTTAACGCGACTTGTAGTTACCGTTACTATGTCAAAAGACATCAGCGATACTACTCTTCCAACTTTTAAGCCAATATTCAGCGGAACCGGCATGGACAAAAATAATGAGGATGCTGAAGTTACAGCACTGGAAGTACTAGAAGAACAATTAAGGCTTGAACGCGAAGCGCGAGAGGCCATGCCTTATGATCCAAAGGAGTGTACTCATACACTTGGAGGCATCAGGCAACTAGTATTTGCCTGTTTGACGTGTAATAGCATAGACAACACCCGCGCTGGGGTCTGTTATTCATGTAGCATTCAATGCCATGCTGATCATGAAATTGTAGAGCTGTTCGGAAAGCGCGACTTTACTTGCGACTGTGGCACAGACAGGCTGCCTTCATTTGGGGGGTGTAACCTCAGGAAAAATTACACTAATTTGTCTATAGCATCTCGCGATAACAGATACAACCATAATTACGATGGCAGATTTTGCTCGTGCAATACGAAATACGATCCAGAAATGGATAATGCCGTATTCTATCAGTGCACGCTTGGTGACGCGTGTGGCGAAGATTGGTACCATGAGCACTGCTTGTTAGGAGACGAGGTTATCGTGTCAGGTGCTGACGTCTTTAGCCAAGGGCTGCAGGTCATTTCTGAAGAAACAGAAATATCGATTGAATCAATCCCTGATAGTGCTACTGGTAA
The DNA here is from genome assembly GCA_030570615.1 of Tortispora mauiana. Lineage (NCBI taxonomy): Eukaryota > Fungi > Ascomycota > Trigonopsidomycetes > Trigonopsidales > Trigonopsidaceae > Tortispora > Tortispora mauiana. The sequence continues at coordinate 570,750 of JAJLWG010000005.1, forward strand.
AAATATGCTGCCGGAACTACAAGACGCGGCTCATGCAGAGACTACATTCGACTCTGCCAAAGGATTAAAGCAGCTCAAAAACTCAAATCACGTTTTGCCAAATTCTGAAGATTTTGATTCTTTGATTTGCTGGAAATGTGTGGAAAAGAATCCACTACTACGCAAATGGAACGGCCTCGCTGGTATAGCGTATCCAGCATTGATCCGAAATCTCGATAGTCAGTCTGCGAAACGCAAGTGTTCGGACGATTCAAATCTGGTTACTGTCAAGCGTGCTAAGTTGAATGAACTAAAAATAGAACTCAACCAAATGAATGAGGAAACATGCAAACTGCCTCAGAAAATTGAAGGCGCCGATACCGAGATGTCATTGTTACTGATGCATGGGTATCGCGACCATGTTTGCCGGTGCACAAAGTGTTTACTATTCCTGGAAAAACATCCCGTGCTCTTAGAAGAAGAAATAACTTACGAGCCGCCTGAAGATGACGATGAAAGTTCTGTCTACGAAGCAGGTATGCGAGCCCTTGCTGGCCTACCGCATGTATCTGCAATGGAAACTTTAAATGCGTATAACACGCTCAAAAGCCGCATCTCAGATTTTCTACTTCCTTTTGCCGAACAAGGGAAGGTAGTTACTGCCGAAGATATCACCCAATTCTTTGAATCAATTAAATCAGAATCATGATCTGGTTCGTTTAGCCGTCAATCGGCAGATATAGCATTCCGCGATATGAAACGCAATTTTTAGTTATGCGTTCGGTGATATTTCCTCATTTAGAAATGCCGCGCCAGAGCGGAACTTTAAACCGAACGGTTTTCTGATGGAGATCTGCTTTACCTAATTTATCGTATTTAACGGCCCTTCTTACGACATATCTTAACGCACAACGAATATTTACTATGAGTGCTGACTTTTCAAAGCTATCAGAAAGAGATATATCCGTTATTGATCAGGTGTTCGATCCTGAAGGAGGTGGAGGGATTAAGAGCGTGGTAGTCTCTGATATTGACGTATTTTTTGTCAACGAAGGCGTTGATATCGCAAAAGCTCGGGAAGCAGAAGAAACTGCAGTAAGAGCAGCCGAATCGGGTGATATTTGTCGGGCATTGACTAAGATCAACGAACTGCTTGAGAAGTATCCTAATTACGCCAGTGCATATAACAACAGAGCACAGATCAGAAGAATGAAAGGTGAAGTCGACAATGCTGTTATCGACCTATTTGAATGCCTAAAACATGCTAGACCCGAAGTTTTAAGAGAAGCTCCTGATACACAATACATACCAAGCGGATCTGTGCCTGTGCGAATCCCCTCAAATCAAGCTCTGATACTGTCGCAAGCGCATGCACAGCTAGGTAGCATATATATGAGCAAAGCCTCTAAATTAAGCGAAGACGAAGGATGGAGTTTGAAAGCCAAGGCTAGCAAGCACTTTGCAGCAAGCGGAGTGTATGGCAATGAAATTAGTCGAAAATTGGCTACAGCCATTAATCCATATGCCAGACTCTGTGGCAGCATCGTGAAACAGGCGCTAGAGCAAGAGATGTGCGGCGACCAATAAGCCTATCACGCCCAGCGACAAGTTATCTATTAATCTGTTAAGGAAAAAGTAGCATGTTTTGAAAAGATTGGGATACAGCGGAATGTAGTATAAGCTATAGATTGGAGTATAAATTGAGCCATTCACAGCCTCGAGATATCACTGATCACGTATTACGTCTTCGAGGAAGACCCCGCATATAATAAGGATCTGTAGGACGAGTTTAATCAAGTTAAGGTTGATTATTAGCACAAATGCCGCCAAGAGCCGTAGATACCGAAACGGGGAGAAATATTTGGCTTCTCAATCATGCGGTTAGCAATTATATAAGAGCTGTTTATTTTCACTTTTTCATCATTGCAACCTCTTAATTGCGAGAGCGTTTTTATAACCCTGAACAATGACAGTGGCGGCAGAAGCGAACAATGAACTAGACAAATACCAAGGGTACGATCACGTCACTTGGTACGTAGGCAACGCCAAACAGGCGGCTATGTACTACGTATCGTGCTTCGGTTTCAATTTGCAAGCATATAAGGGATTGGAAACAGGATCCAGAAATATCGCATGCCATGTTGTATCCAATGGAGTGGTGAAGTTTCAATTTGTGTCGGTATTGCGTGCGTTGCACTCAATTGAAGGGCCCGAGAAGGAACTCTGTCAAGAAATACATGACCACTGCTCTAAGCACGGCGACGGAGTGAAAGATGTCGCATTTGAAGTCGATGACTGCGAAGCGGTGTACAAAGCTGCTATCAAGCGCGGAGCTAGGTCCGTAAGAGAGCCGTATTCACTCGAAGACCAGTATGGCTCTGTTGTTCTTGCGACTATTGAAACGTATGGCGAAACCACTCATACTTTTGTTGAAAGAAGGAATTATAACGGGCCATTCCTCCCTACGTATTCTGCGCCAAGAATGGGCCAGGAGTGCCAACTCAGCAGCATTCTGCCGAAGATCGAACTGATGCATATTGATCATTGTGTGGGAAACCAGGACTGGGACGAGATGGAAAAGGTTTGCGAATACTATAAAAAGACATTGAATTTTCACAGGTTTTGGTCTGTTGATGATAAAGATATTTGCACCGAATACTCAGCGCTGAAGAGCATTGTGATGGCGTCCCATGACGAACGGATTAAAATGCCAATTAACGAGCCAGCAGTGGGAAAGAAGAAAAGCCAGATCGAAGAGTTCATTGATTATTATGACGGACCTGGAGTACAGCACATCGCTATTCGGGTTGAGGATATTCTTAAAACAGTTGATCACATGCGCCGCCGGGGTGTAGAGTTTATAGCTGTGCCACCTTCATACTATAACAATATCAAGAAGAGGTTGGAAACGTCCAAAGTGAGTATCGAGCAGGATTTCAAAGATATTGAAGACCGAAATTTGCTTATTGATTTTGACGATCATGGATATCTTTTGCAGTTGTTTACCAAGCCATTAATGGACCGGCCAACAGTGTTTATTGAGATCATCGAAAGACACAATTTCGAAGGGTTCGGAGCGGGCAACTTTAAATCTTTGTTTGAAGCGATCGAAAGAGAGCAGAAAGAACGCGGAAATCTTTAAACAGTATTTAGCATTGTAGTATGAATAGCCAAGAATCTGTAATAAACGTATAATAGAACGAGAGTGCGCAGCAACTATTGTAGTGATGTAGAGAGTGGAGGAAGCGGTGGAGAAGATGGTGGGCGAATGAGCAATCAGAGTAGTATCCCAGTTTCAGCGGATTAGAATTCGATAAAAGTCATGCAAAACGAGATTGTCATCTCGACAGGGAATGTGATACGAGCTGGAGACGGCGCTCAAAGTGTTGACGAAGAGATCGAAGCTAGGGTAGCAAGGTATCTCGAGTCAAACAAAAGCCTGAATAGTAACGTCATACCGCCGGAAAAAGAGCCGTACTGCGTCTATACAGATCACAATGATGAGACAGATAGCTATAAAACTGTGCTGAAAGTTATTGTCGCGGAAAAAGATAGCGAGCTCGAGAGCAGCAAAAGAGTAATCGAATGCATGAAGAAGGAGTTATCTGCATCTTTGCGAATTGATACGGTTGTGGTATCGCGAAGAGGTGGTGGTGGACAGTTTAAGGAGCTCGCTGCCATACTGAGGTACCTAAAGGAAGAAGGGATAAATGAATGCGGTATTGCTGATTATGGTGCCGAAGAGCTCGAAAGTACAATGGAAAACCTCGACGAAGATGATAGAAGAATGTTGGTGATAGACCAGGTTCGATGCGGAAGCTCGGAAGCTACAGATCCAAGACTATTGCAGGTTTCGAAGAAATGGGGCATTAAATTGCTAGTTCATAATGATCCTTACTCTCCAGTATCAGAGAAAGGAAAACAACATATTCTAGAGATGATTAATCTAAAAGGAGAAGATTATAGAATTGGATGGTGCGGACTTATGACGGTTATCGACACCAAAAGGAATATAGTGTCCGGGCGAGGATGGTGTATTCAATTAGTGTCCAGATAGCTTTAAGTAATTATCCAACCATAGATCTTTTCCTGCCTCTTAATCGAACGTCTTTTAACCTCTTGATGACTTGTTGTGCTGAATAATTTTGAAGAACGGAATCAATATAAGTATCTGCGTGGACTGGATGTGTTGATCGAATAGCCCTTTCTAGTACGTACAAATCCACAGCTTTATCTTCGGCCAAGCTAGAATGTGAACCTAAGCCTAGATCGATCAGATAGATTTCGTTTTCGGGACTGATCATGATATTTGAAGTAGTTAAATCGCCATGTATGATATCTATTGAATGTAGATTGTTCAACAAGCATCCCAGCTGGTTTAAAACGGCCAAAATGTCATTTAGTGGCACATTTTCTTCATTATCCCATATCCACCGTTTCAGTGTTTTACCAACAATATATTCCATCCATATTATCCCATTAACGGAATCAATACAATATATTTTAGGCGCTTTTATGCCACTAAGGAACAATCTGTGCAAGATTCTCGCTTCAGCTAATGTTCGCTGTTTCAGTAACTTGTTATCTAGAGTCTCATGTCGGTACTCCTTCTTAGGGCGATATTTAACAATACAAGGAGTTTTGCATCCTAAATATGGATGTTCTTTGCAGTAATAAATAATCGCTTCTGCTCCTTGACTAATAACATCTCCATCAATATTCATCTTGTCGATTGGGAATAACCTGACATACACTTCGACTTAACACTATATATACATATATATAATAGTATATATATATGTACTGTAGACCATCTTATTCGTAGATATTTGAAGAAATGATGAATGACTAAATAAACTCAGCTCACTCAGAAATAGAATGATTGAAGAATTATTTATAAAATATCAGTTCTGATCTTCAAAGTGAACATTTTAATGAGAATGATTTTTTTGGTAACTTTTTGAACATTTCCCCCCCCTAGAGATTGACTCGTAAACACATTAGTTAATTGACAAATATATTGGCAGTTATCATGTAGAATCAATTACTAGAATAGCCTGATTGCTCTCATTAATAAAAAAAACCGCTATCTGTCTATATGTTAATCATTTCCTAAACTTCTTTTTCGTTCCATTGCTTTTTCTCTTAATGCTCTTCGATAAACTACTAAAAGCCGTCGATGATGAAAGGATTGCTGATATTACTGAAAACGAGTCTCTCCTGAAATCGCTGACTTTAAAGCAACTGGTGGCAAACGGTTTAGCACTGTTGAATCTTTCGGTTAGTAATGTACGATCTGTTTTAGGCGGCAAATTGGAATTGCAACTTGTATGTTTTCCTGGAACATTCAAGGACCTAGACACCTCCAATATAACTGTGGGTGATATAGTTAAGATCCAGAATTTGAAATCAGACCCTGATTCTATGCCTGTAACGGCTGTAGTATCAAAGGTTTCGTCGAGCTCTGTCTCTTTGATCTTGGACCGCGCAGATGACGCTGCAGCATTACCGGCAATAGACAATGGCGCCCCGTTGTTTATTGTAAAGCTTGCCAATTCAATTACGTACAAGAGAATGGAGCAGACTCTAACTACGTTAAGCAAATTGCCATCCCAATCTCACCTTCAGCAAGTCGTTTTGGGTACAGCTCCTCCAATACAACTTCTCGCTCTAAAACAAATCACTCCTTTCAACATCGCAATGAACAACTCACAATTAAATGCAGTGAAACATTCTATCCAATCAGAATTATCGATTATACATGGCCCTCCAGGTACCGGGAAGACTTGCACCATAGTGGAAGTAATACGACAGTTAGTGCTAAACCACAACGAATCCGTTCTAGTCTGCGCACCGTCAAACGTCGCCGCTGATACCCTTTTGGAACGCCTAAACCCTCATTTACCGATTAATTTAATTGTGCGTATTGGACATCCTGCCCGTGTACTTGATTCAGTTTTGTGTCACTCGCTTGATATTGCTACGCAATCATCGGATGGTGGCATGCTCGTCAAGGATGTTAGGAACGAAATCCAACAGCAACTCATTAAACTAAAAAAAGCCCGTTATTCTCGCGAAAGGAAATCTATATACTCTGAGCTTAGTATTCTCAGAAAAGAACTGCGGCAAAGAGAAGCAGCGGTCGTTCAATCTGTTTTAAAATCCGCGAAAGTTATTGTCTCTACATTACATACATCTGGTTCAAAAGCACTTCTTAATTGCAAAGAGCTAAAGATTGATACTATCATGATAGATGAGGTATCTCAATCGCTTGAACCTCAGTGTTGGATTCCCTTGCTTAATTTCCCTACAGCTAAACGACTGGTGCTTGCAGGAGACAACAAGCAACTTCCCCCTATTCTGCATGTCAAAGAAAACTCTATATTGATGCAGACCTTATTTGATCGTTTAGCAAAACTGCATAATGACATCATTAGAATGCTAGTGGTACAGTACCGCATGAATAGGACTATTATGGAGTTCCCTTCCAAAGAATTTTACGGAGGAAACTTACAGGCAGACAAGTCTATTGCATTGCATCTTTTAAAGGATTTGCCTGGAGTCGAAGAAGATATTGAAACTGCCACTCCTGTAAGACTCATAGACACACAAGGGGGTTACTACAATGAATGCGAGGGCTTGGTATGGGACACTGGCTTTACAAACGAAAGCAAATGGAATTATGAAGAAGCACAATTGGCACTTGAAGAAGTCATTAAACTTCTTCATCTGGGAGTGAGTCCATCTGACATTGGCATCATAGCCCCCTACTCGGCACAAGTACAGTTACTTAAGAAACTGTTTGATGAAGATGAGAGAATATGTATTAACGGTTTAGAGATATCTACTGTGGATGGCTTTCAGGGCAGGGAAAAAGAGGTGATACTTATAAGTATGACAAGATCAAATAAAGAATCTGAGGTTGGCTTTCTCTCAGACCCGCGAAGACTTAACGTTTCGATAACTAGAGCTCGAAGGCTGTTACTGGTAATTGGCAATCACGAAACACTTGCTAACGGAAGTAAAGTATTACAACATTGGATAGAATGGGCTGCTAATGCCGACAGTGACGTTGTTTCGCTTGAGTATCCTACTTAAATGGATCTTTTCCTCACTATTTAGCCTGTAAATTTATCTTACTGGACTTTAAACACATCCGGAAACCCTGCCACTACTAGAGCTATTCACCAAGCAGCACGATTACCATTCAACCGATCCTCGTTACCAACTATCTGATAACTAGATGAATTCCCAAATAGCCAACGTTTTACGCCATGCTGACGTGCATATGGCGACGCAAAAACGATCGGACTATTGCAAGGCGAACCCACGCACTCAAACCTTATATCGTGAACGTTCTACCTGTCATGCGGCTGTTAAGATTATCAATGGTGTCAAACCTTATTTTAGACGAGCGTGTCAATTGCTCCTCATATATACACCCCACTCCCGCCGCCCCCAAGCCACCTTCACATCCGTTACGGCATATGCATTACATGGTAAAGTCTATCAAAACCTAGCAATCAACCAGTGAAATCCGTGATTGAGCGTTCTGATTGTGTGGTTCCAGAGCCTTTAGTGCAATGACCATAGAAGTTATCCGCTTCTTGCGTTCGGAACACTAAAAGCACTGAAGGCAGGTGTCTCAGGACTCCCTGCAAGGTAAGGTGTCTTTGGCGCTTGTTCCGTAGCTGAGGCTTTTTTAAG